>CM043704.1:5016038-5021038 GCA_023935145.1 Bretschneidera sinensis
CTTATTTGAAACTTGGACCTTTGAATAAAACTGGTATTGTGATTCAATTGGCTGATAGATCTAATGCCTATCCTAAAGGTGTAGTTAAGGATGTTCTTGTGCAAGTTAATGATTTGGTTTTCTTAGCTGATTTCTGTGTGCTTGATATGGAGGATGGTGATCAAACTACTCCTATTTTGTTAGGAATACCATTCTTAAAGACATCTAAGACTAAGATAGATGTTCATAGTGGCACACTTACCATGGAATTTGATGGTGAAATTATTAAGTTTAATATTTATAAAGCTATGAAATATCCTGGTGATGATAATCCTATTTATTCTATTGATGTGATTGATTCTTTAGCATAAAAAGTTTTTGAACTTGATGGAAATGATGGCTTGGAGGTTGTCATTAGTAAGCATCCTGAGAAACAAAATGAGGAGTTAGCCTCGAATACTGATTTGCAGGAAACTATTGCAGCATTGAATGATTTTCCGAAGTTACTATAGTCAGGTAATGTCCCTTTTATTATGTTACCAGTTTCTAACAAGAGACCTTTACCCTCTATTTTGCAGGCCCATATTCCAGATTTGAAGCCTCTCCCTGGTCAACTCAAGTACGTGTTCCTTGGAGACGGAGGAATGTTACCAGTGATCATCTCCAATAAACTTAGTGCACCGCAAGAAGAAAAGCTTGTGTAGGTTCTTAAAAAGTATAAGATAGCTATTAGTTGGACAATTGCGGATATTAAAAGAATTAGCCCATCTACATGCATGCATCGTATCTTACTTGAAGAAGAAGCAAAACCCTCCCGTCAACCACAAAGAAGATTGAACCCGCTGTTGAGCGTTTATCTACTTAAATAAATAAGCAAATAAGCAAACTTGTTTTACTTGCAATTGCACAAGGACTACAGTAGCATAGTGTTCAAGTGCAAGATCATTTCCATAGGGATTGGTGAATTTCGATTTAGAATTAATTTCACAAAGTAAAAATAGATAGAAATAAATATTGGGTTTAGATAATAATGATAAAGGCGTAGGGACTTGATATCCACCACTAATCATGCTACCCCAACAAAACAATATGCCAATGCTCTACTTATGCTATGAATACCTAATGGTTGTCAACCTAAGGGCTTGGTCCACTCCTTAGGCTATTGATTTCCCTAAGCAACGAGTTAGGCATGGTGTATACTCTAACTCTTTTCTCTCTTAAGGGATTCAGCATGGTGTATACTGAGTTATTCCTTAAGAGAGCATAGGATATGTGGAAATTGACAACCACACGGGACAACTCCCAGTTTCCCATGTTGATTAACCCAAGAATCCGATGTGGATATCTTTTGTTACTATTTTTGAACCTAGGACTCGGTCATCCAAATTGATTCAATTAACTAATCCATACCACATGCATACGTTGATCAGACACACACATATGAAGAATTTAAATAAACACAAGCATTAATCAAGTTAAGATTCACAGCATAAATATTGCAAAGGCCCCAATACTGAATTATTGGTTAAACATAATTAGGGCTTCAATCAAGCCCTTACTAGGGTTTAGTTACACATGCTAAGTAAACTAAACATCATAACCATAACTAAACTAGAACAGAAAAATAAAACCTGAATAATGCTGAGGAGACGAGTCGTCAATTCCTCTCCAAAGCTTACAACTTCAATCTTAATCCAAAAGTATGTTTTCTGTGTTTTACAAGACTATATATAGGGCTCTAAGGGTGCCCCGAAACCCTAATTTCCAATTTAAGGTCCAAAGACTTCTTTCCAAATCTGGCTCTGTCGCCTCTAGTGCATGTGTGCTTGATCGTATGGATCTGTGCTCGAGCACATGTGTGCGCTCTAGCCTTCTAAATGTGCACTCGAGTGCCTATGCTCGATCACAAGAGAGGTGCGCTCTTTCTGGTTTGCAGATCTTCACTTTTTATTCCTTACAGCTCCAAAATGTCATCTTTTCATCAAAGCCCTATGAAAAACACAGAAAACACAAAAGTGAAGTAGAATCTACTAAAATATATAAACAAAGAGCCTAACAAGTGTAAATTAAGGGGCTTAAATATGACTATTTAAGCACTTTTCACCCGCCCATGATGGATATAGTGAAGAAGAAGATCCTCAAACTTCTTGAAGTTGGAGTGATTTATCCTATTTTGGATAGCAATTGGGTTAGCCCAGTTCAAGTGGTTCCTAAAAAGACTAGAATAACTGTTGTGAAAAATCAAAATGGTGAGTTAGTTCCCACCGGTGTTCAGAATGGGTGGCGGGTTTGTATAGATTATAGAAAACTAAATGTTGTAACCCGCAAGAACCACTTCCCTTTACCTTTTATTGATCAAATGCTTGAAAGGTTAGCTGGTCATTCTTACTATTGTTTCCTTAACGGTTATTCAGGTTATTTTCATATTGCAATTTCTCTGGTAGATCAAGAAAAAATGACTTTTACATGCCCATTCGGGACTTTTGCATATCGTTGCATGCCTTTTGGCCTCTGCAACGTCCTAGCCACTTTCCAAAGGTGTATGGTTAGCATATTTTCATATTATATTGAGAACATCATAGAAGTCTTTATGGATGATTTCACAGTTTATGGAGACTCCTTTAATAATTGTTTACATAACCTTACACTTGTTCTTCAAATATGCATAGAAACTAACCTTGTGTTAAATTCTGAAAATTGTCATTTTATGGTTGAACAATGTATAGTTTTGGGTCATGTTGTTTTATCTAGGGGAATTGAGGTAGATAAACCTAAAGTTGATATTATTCAATCTTTACCTTACCCCACTAGTATGCTGGAAGTTCGTTCTTTTCTTGGACATGTAGGTTTTTACCGAAGATTCATCAAGGACTTCTCCAAGATAGCATTACCCCTATGCAAGTTGCTACAAAAGAATGTGGCTTTTGAGTTCAATGAGGGGTGTAAAAAGGTGTTTGATAAGCTGAAGGAACTTTTGACTTCCACTCCAGTTATCCAGCCTCCTGACTGGAACATTCCTTTCAAGATAATGTGCGACGCAAATGATTATGCACTAGGTGCTATTTTGGGTCAAAGAATTGGAAAAACATCTCATACCATTTATTATGCTTTAAGGACTTTTTGTGATGCCCAAAGAAGTTATTCTACTACTGAAAAAGAACTTTTAGCTGTTGTTTTTGCTTTAGAAAAATTCCGATCTTATTTGCTTGGTACTAAAATCATTGTTTACTCTGATCATGCAGCTCTTCGTTATTTGATGATGAAGAAAGAGGCAAAACCAAGATTAATAAGATGGATACTTCTCTTGAGTGAATTTGATTTGGAGATCAAAGACAAAAGAGGGATAAAAAATCCTATCGCAGATCATTTGAGTCGTTTACTTCATGTGGAGGATGAACTTCTTCTGCAGGAAATGTTCCCTGACGAGCAATTGTTCTCCGCGAGTGTGACATTACCTTGGTATGCGAATATTGTAAATTATTTGGTTACTAATATGTTACCTCCTGGTTTATCTAAGGTTCAAAGAGATAAGATCAAGAGTGATGCAAAATACTATGTGTAGGATGACCTATACTTATGGAAGCATTGTGCAGATCAAGTGATAAGAAGGTGCATTCTTGAAAATGGAATTATTTCTATTCTCACCTTTTGTCATTCTTATGCTTGTGGAGGTCACTTTGGAGCTAAGAGGACGGCGAGAAAAGTGCTAGAATGTGGTTTCTATTGGCCATCTTTATTCCGACATTCATATTCTATTGGTAAGTCATGCAATCATTGTCAAAAGACAGGTAATATATCCCAAAGGAATGAGATGCCACAAACCCCCATACTATTTTACAAAATTTTTGAAGTTTGGCGCATCGATTTCATGGGACTGTTCCCTGTATCTTTCGATTATGTTTACATTTTGCTTCCTGTTAATTATGTCTCAAAATGGGTGGAAGCTAAAGCTACCAGGACTGATGATTCCAAAGTTGTTACAAATTTTATCAAGTCTAACATATTCTCCAGGTTTGGAATTCTAAGAGCTCTAATAATTGATCGAGGTTCTCACTTTTGCAATAGAACTATGGAGACTTTGCTAAGAAAGTACCATGTAACCCATAAGGTGTTAACTGCCTATCATCCGCAAACTAGTGGACAAGCGAAAGTGCCAAATCGAGAGATCAAGTCCATCATTGAAAAGACGTTCAGTCCAAATAGAAAAGATTGGAGTTTGCGCTTGGATGATGCCTTGTGGGCGTATAGGACTGCATATAAGACGCCCATTGGTATGTCACCCTATCGATTGGTGTTTGGGAAACCATGCCACCTTCCAGTTGAGTTATAACTCAAGACTTATTCGACTATCAAGAGTTTCAACATGAAGATGGATGAAAGTGGAGAACACAGGAAGTTGCAACTACAAGAGTTAGAGGAAATTCGCAATGATGCCTATGAGAGTGCAAGGATTTACAAGGAAAAAACGAAGACTTTTCATGACAAGATGATCTCTAGGAAGGAGTTTAAAGTTGTTTAAAAAGTCCTTCTATACAATTCACAACTTCGTTTGTTTCCAGGTAAGTTGTGTTCTCATTGGATTGGACCTTTTATTGTTATTAATGTTTTTCCTCATGGTGCAGTTGAAATTCAAAGTTTAGAAAATTCCAAAATGTTCAAGGTGAATGACCATAGACTTAAGCCTTTCTATGAAGGTTTCCAAGTAGAGAATGTGGCAAAATTGGAGCTTGAGGATCCGATTTATACTGATTGAATAAGGAAGCATTGAGTCGAGCCGATGACAATAAACAAAGGCACTGCTTGAAAGGCAACCCAATGGGAGTTCACTTTTTTTTTTCCTTATTTTTGCATTTATATTTTGGTTATTTTTGCTTTTTCTTTGCATTTCACCTTATATTGGTGACAATGTAAGTTTAAAGTGTGGGGGAGGGGATTTAGGTTGTGTTTTAAATTTGTTTCTACTAAAAAAAAAAGAGTTTTTTTTTTGTTTTTGTGGTTTTCAACGATTTTTGGTTGTGTAT